>JALGBA010000312.1:0-44707 GCA_023970755.1 Azemiops feae
AGAGACAAAATGAGGAAACAAATCCAGACAATCACATTGTCTGATTTGGAAAGAATTTATTTGCACATTATGGTGGAAAATAAGTATTTGGTCAATATCAAACGTTCATCTCAATACTTTGTTATATATCCTTTGTTGGCAATGACAGAGGTCAAACGTTTTCTGTAAGTCTTCACAAGGTTGGCACACACTGTTGCTGGTATGTTGGCCCATTCCTCCATGCACATCTCCTCTAGAGCAGTGATGTTTTGGGGCTGTCGCTGGGCAACACGGACTTTCAACTCCCTCCAAAGGTTTTCTATGGGTTTGAGATCTGGAGACTGGCTAGGCCACTCCAGGACCTTGAAATGCTTCTTACGAAGCCACTCCTTTGTTGCCTGGGCGGTGTGTTTGGGATCATTGTCATGCTGAAAGACCCAGCCATGTTTCATCTTCAATGCCCTTGCTGATGGAAGGAGGTTTGCACTCAAAATCTCACGATACATGGCCCCATTCATTCTTTCCTGTACACGGATCAGTCGTCCTGGTCCCTTTGCAGAGAAACAGCCCCAAAGCATGAAGTTGCCACCCCCTTGCTTCACAGTAGGTATGGTGTTCTTTGGATGCAACTCAGCATTCTCTCTCCTCCAAACACGACGAGTTGTGTTTCTACCAAACAGTTCTCCTTTGGTTTCGTCTGACCATATGACATTCTCCCAATCCTCTTCTGGATCATCCAAATGCTCTCTAGCAAACTTCAGACGGGCCCAGACATATACTGGCTTAAGCAGGGGGACACGTCTGGCACTGCAGGATCTGAGTCCCTGGCGGCGTAGTGTGTTACTGATGGTAGCCTTTGTTACATTGGTCCCAGCTCTCTGCAGGTCATTCACTAGGTCCCCCCGTGTGGTTCTGGGATTTTTGCTCACCGTTCTTGTGATCATTTTGACCCCATGGGGTGAGATCTTGCGTGGAGCCCCAGATCGAGGGAGATTATCAGTGGTCTTGTATGTCTTCCATTTTCTAATTATTGCTCCCACAGTTGATTTCTTCACACCAAGCTGCTTGCCTATTGCAGATTCAGTCTTCCCAGCCTGGTGCAGGTCTACAATTTTGTTTCTGGTGTCCTTCGACAGCTCTTTGGTCTTCACCATAGTGGAGTTTGAAGTGTGACTGTTTGAGGTTGTGGACAGGTGTCTTTTATACTGATAACAAGTTCAAACAGGTGCCATTAATACAGGTAATGAGTGGAGGACAGAGGAGCCTCTTAAGAAGTTACAGGTCTGTGAGAGCCAGAAATCTTGCTTGTTTGTAGGTGACCAAATACTTATTTTCCACCATAATTTGCAAATAACTTCTTTCCAGATCAGACAATGTGATTGTCTGGATTTGTTTTCTCATTTTGTCTCTCATAGTTGAGGTCTACCTATGATGACAATTACAGGCCTCTCTCATCTTTTTAAGTGGGAGAACTTGCACAATTGGTGGCTGACTAAATACTTTCTTGCCCCACTGTATGTGTGTGTGTGTGTGTGTATAAAGGTAAAAAAGGATATATGCAGTGTTATCTTCATTTTAGATGTCAAAAGGGTCTCTCTCTCTCTGTCTCTCTCTTCTCTCTCTCTCTGTCTCTCTCCCCCCCCCTCTCTCCGATCTTCTGCTCACCTGGCAAGCTGGCTTCAAGCTGTTCTGCAACAAGCTCAGGGGTAGGCAACCTCAGCTCTTTTATGACTCATGGACTTCAACTCCCAGAATTCCTGAGTCAGCATAGCTGGGCTAGCTAGCTCTCTCCTGCCCTTCCTCCTTCCTGCTTCCTGCAGAGACGCAGCAAAGGGAGAAGCCCCGCCCAATAAACTTCTCAGCTCTTCGGAACAGGGTGAGGCTACTCTTTTTTACACACACAGAGACACAGACACACACACACACACACACACACAGAGAGAGAGAAGCAAGCTCTGTCTCTGTCTCTCTCTGCAAATGGCTGGGAGCCGCAGGGGAAGGCTCAAAGAGCCACATGTGGCTCCAGAGCCGCAGGTTGCCGACCTGTGGCCTAGGGAGCCGGCTCCTTCCTCTACTGAATAGAGCACTGCATCGCTTATCCTTTATTAAGCCAGGTTGAGCTGAAATCCTGGCTGTTGCCCTGAGTGTCGTGCATCCACTAAATTGTACTTTATTTTGTTCTGTTTATAATTTCTAAGCAAAAATGGACTGACTTTACTTCACACCGTAAAGAAATTACACTGTGACCCAGAATTTATGCAAAGAATAACATTGTCACCTGAGCAACTATTTTCAGGAGCAGGATTTTGAAATAGATAAAACAATAGAGTGGGTGGGTGACAGCAAAATTCAGTAAACACCATATTTGATTAATTTTGAAAGCATTGTTAGGAATTTAAAAATGGGGAAGGAACCCACCAGCTCTTCAGCCTGCTTCCAAGGATTTAATGAGAAATGAGTGGGCATTTGCAATCCAGAAGCATTTTACTACAGCTCTTTCCAAAATGGCACCCTTCATATGTTATGGTAACAGAATTCTAGGAGTCAGGGAGGGGTCAAAAAAGGCAAGATGGTGGCCATATCTGCAAAATGGAGGTCCTGCTCTTTTCTTACATTGCTTGTAACAAGGGGGCAAGACTTTGACCTCATGGTCACATACACCATACTGACTTTTCTTACCATACCTGTGGACATCCCTCCCTGTGAGGAACAGAAATGGCTATGGGAGCCTAGCCCCCAACACAGACACACTGAAGCACTGACATGCACTGCCATCAAAGTGCCTTTAAATGCATTCTCAGGTTGCTGGGAAGTTTGGGCATTCAGCAGATGGATTGTCTTGGCACCCAACAACTGCAGAAGGACAAGGATCTCTTAATCTTCATGTAGGCTGGCTGAATAAAGTAGCAGTAGAATCTCCCCCACTCTGTTAGAACATTTTATTTGATGAATAATTAATGAATTATCAATTAATGAATTAGGCGCAAATCTATTTGCAAAGGTTTTATTTCCTCCAACAATAAGTGCTGCATACTGTATAAGGATTATAATCTCTGAACTGTACTTTATATTTTCTATGAACTAAATGATCCTGAATGAGCTGAATATGAATTTTTATATATATTGAATGATCCTGAGAAAAATGAATGATCATGTGGGAAGAATCCAGAGAAAGAAATATTTTGGGAAATATTAAAAAGGCAGAATATATTTCCCCAAAGGATTTTAAAGGCAGACACCCCCCCCCCCCAAAGTCTCTGTGCCCCAAACAGAAACCAGGTCTGCAGAAATGCAGATGTGATAATCTTATCAGAAAGATTGGAGTCAGGAAGCTGGGATTAGAAAGAAAGATCCCTAGAATCAACAATCCCTCACACCAAAAATCCAACAGTCATCAGCCACAGCCCCAGGGAAGCAGGACATGACATTTGGGACATACAGTAATAGGATTAACCCACCACCATCAGAATACCAGAAAGGCACACTCAGACTCAGGTCAAAGTTCATGCCACAGGAACAACTCCAAACAAAAGCTCAAGAAGGTATAAAAACCCACCACTCTCCACTACATGTGGTCAGTTTTCCCAGAGCCATCTTTCTGTCTGGCTCTCCTCTTCAATAAACTACAACCTTTTTTCTAAAGCAGTCTCCATTTTGATTATTCCCAGCTTGGACTGGACCCTGATGAAGATTTTTCTTTCAACAATCATTTATTCAAGACTTTGTTTACACTACAAGGCTCTGCTTACACTATAGATTCTCTGGCTGTTACAAGGCAAGGCACTAACCACAAAGCAAGACTACAAATTTATGAGGATTGTAAACTGATTTACAAGGATTGTAAAACTGTGCCCTAAACTGCAATAAGACACTGCAGATTCTATCCATCTGCAATTATCACTCTACTTTCTTCTGTGGATTACAAACTATAAAGATTACAACATTTTTAAAGGAAAGAGCCTTTTCAGTATTATTATAAACTACTATTTCTCTATAATCTTTTACACTAGCTACAAACTGATATTTCATTTTTTACTCTCAGCTGAGATACTATTTTTTCTTTTCAGCTGAGATTTTATTTTTCTTTTCAGCTTTTATTCATCTGTTATTTTAATGCATCTGTGGATTACAAACTATAGCTAGAGGGCAACCTCACTTGTATTTAAGTTCTACTTCAACATTAGCCACAGGAGGGACTAAAAGGAGAACTAAGAACTTCTAGAACTAAGGAGAAATTTCCTGAGTGAGAACTATTAACCAGTGGAACGGCTTGCCTTCAGAAGTTCTGGGTGCTCTATCACTGGAGGTTTTTAAGAAGAGATTGGACAGCCATTTGTCCAGAATGGTATAGGGCAGGAGTAGGCAACCTTGGCTCTTTTATGACTCGTGGACTTCAACTCCCAGAATTCCTGAGCCAGCATAGCTGGCTCAGGAATTCTGGGAGTTGAAGTCCACGAGTCATAAAAGAGCCAAGGTTGCCTACCCCTGGTATAGGGCCTCCTGCTTGAGTATCAGGTTGGACTAGTTGACCTCCAAGGCCTCTTCCAACTCTGTTATTCTGTTAGTCTATTATTCTAAAAGATCTAACATTTAAGAATAGAAATGTTTAGTTTAAATATTCTTAAAAAATCTTCTAATTTTTTGGGAATTTTGACAATGGAATTTTTTATTTTTACATGAACTAAAAATTTTAAATTTTAATAAATTTATTTTTTTAAAAAATGAAATTTTGAAATGATTTAGAATTTTTAAATTTTTATTTTTTTTAACTTTTGGAAAAACCTTTACATTTTTGAACATTTTGAAAACTTGAAATTTTTAATTTTTAAATGAACTAGTGAAAAGGAACAGTCATGGAAAAAGAGACTGAAGCTGTTGTGATTTGCAAAATATGGTCCATGTACTGTATGCATTCATGCCCATAGAAGACCCAAATTACTCCGGTCGATCCGGTCGTTTGGGGAAAGCCCTCCAGAAACCAGCAGGAGAAAGGCTAGCTTAACTCCAGAGTCTAGCCCAAGCTACAAGCAGCCAAAGCCCAAAAGCATTATTTTAAGCTGTAAACAATGTGATTGGAACTGGGTAAGAACATTGATTTTCTCTCTTCTACTTGATGATTGATTTCCTGGGGGGAAAAAACCCCAAGAAGCAAAAAGTCTCCGAAAGTGAGAAGGAGGGGGATTTTTGCCCCACCCTCCTACAGACGGAAGCGGTGAATTAAACTTTTTATGGGAGACAGAAATATATTGAAATGAAATGAATATAAGACCTAAACCTGGACAAGTTTGAAATTGGTGGAATTTGTTAAGATTTTCTTTTTAAATCATGAAAACAGAAGAAAGCAATTGTTTATTTTTAAAACTGAAAACTGAAAAACGAACTGGTGCTGACATCTAGTGGTGGATGAAAATATACAATAGTAGTTGCTCCAATATAGGAACTGGCAAAGCCCAGGAAAAGATAACTTGGTTTGGTGACCTTCAATGTCTTAATAACAGAGAACAGCTGTGACAAAAAAAGAAAACATTTTGGGCTATCTACAAAGCGAGAATTATAAACTTTAGAAAAAATTGACCTTTCTGGATTATAAATACCTACTCAATTGTGACTAAAGCTGTTTGCAGAGAAAGGAAAACCCTGATTTTTGGCTATCATAGAAAATCAGAGATCTGCAGAAAGAATATACCAAGAAAAAAGCAAACACTTTCCAGGAGGAGATGTATGCTATGTTGCAACTAATTCAAACAACATTGATCGCAAACCACGAGGAAATTAAAAATAACTTTGAAAATATAAATGAATACATCTCCAATTTAACTTTACAACAAAAAAACCTTTCAAAAAATAAAAATAGAGAGCGAGCAGATAAAACAGACAACTGAATATAAACCAGAGGAAAGAGACTTAAAGATGGAACCTAACAATAGAAGGAAGTATGACTTAACCCAGGTGGAAAAAAACTTGCAGGAAATATTGGATATGGAAAAGATAACTTATACTCTAAGATCACAAAATAAGTCTGAGGACAAGAAAAAAGATTCAACAAAATGGATTACAGAGCTGTCAGGAGAACTACGAGAACTTGACAGACAAAAAATGATAAGAGAAATTAAGAGAGAGAGAAAAAAAAAGATTTTCAATGAATATGAAGGGGCGAAACCTTCCCATAAAACATCTTACTTCATATGCCTTTTGTACCTACAACAACATCTACAAGACTATGGGAAGACTCTTTGATTCAGCGGAGCATATTAATCAGGAAAGATGTTTGGCAAAAAAAAAAAAAAAGGCTAAAGTGAGAATTAAGCAATTAGATGATGGGACTTATCAGAGGGAATATTTAAAAATTAAACATCTGTTTGAATATGGTTAAAGAAATAGAAAGATTTTGGATATAAATGAATTTTAGTTTAAGAGGGATGAGCTGCTCAAGTAACATAGTATTTTCTCTTTCTTTTTTCTTTTTTCTTTTGTTTTTTGACATGAGAAATATAAAAATGTTGGGATGGTTTATATAAAGGAAATGTCTTAGATACTTAAGTGTAATTGATCTTGAGAAAACTTCAAAGGATAAAAATGTTTTGAATAGATCTAAAAGATTAGATAATTGAATTTATTAAATGGAACATTTAAAGATTAAACATATGTTTGAATATGGTTAAAAAGAAGAGAAAAATTCGGGATATAAATGTACATTAGCCTAAGAGGGACATGTATTTTAAGTAGTATACTATCTTCCTATTTCTTTTTCTTCTCTCTCTTTTTTTTTAAAGACATGAGAAATGTAAAAGTGTTGGGATGGCCTGTATGAGGAAAATGACTTAAATACTTCAGTGTAATTAACTTTGAGAAAATCTCAACCGGTAAGAATGTTTTGAACATTGCGGGGAAAACAAATTTAAATAAGAATTTTGTAAACAGGATCTATGATGAGAGATGATCAGTTAGAAAAGAAGCTTTATATTGATGTGGTTATTATTTGCAGAAATATTAGAAAAATGTCTATAATTGTTATTTATCAAAATAATAAGAATTGTATTAATTCAAGGTTGGCAAAAGAGAATATTATTGGAAGAAGAGAAAATCAAGCAAAGCTACTATGTGGACTATAGAATTATAGAGACTAATTGTTATTGATTGTTTTTTAAATATAAACCCAGACAACATGCTGTTTACCAAATATTAAGGTGATTATGTTAAAAAAATCAATAATATATATATATTTTAAAAAGATTCACTTCTCAGGGAAACAGAATCAGCAGTCTATAGACCCGACAATCAATCTAGGGAGGTATGTTGTCTCCCTGGAGCAAAAATCAAAGATGTGGCTGAGTACCTTACTAAAATAATCAAGCCCACAGATTACTATCCCCTTCTTCTCTTTCATGTGGGGACAAATGACATGACAGTGAACCTGAAAACGATATCGAGAGACTAGGAGCAGCTCTGCAAAAAAGTTAAGGAGTTAGGAGCACAGGTGGTGTTTTCATCTATACTTCCAATGAAAGGTCAACATCCAATGAGAACAAAGGATTTTAGAAATAAATCACTGGCTTAAGGGATGGTGACACCAAGAGAACTTCAGATTCCTAGACCATGGTCTGCATTACCTACATGAAGGGCTTCTGCCAAGGAATGGGCTGCACCTCACAAGAACTGGGAAGAATGTATTTGTAAAATGACTGGCTCAGCTTACCCGAAGAGCTTTAAACTAAAACTGAGGGGGGGAGGGTAACCAATCTTTAGTATCTAATCCCAAGCATAAACCCCCAGACCACCAATCAAACAAGGAGGTAGTGAGTGATGGGAAGGAAGAAAAACTCAGATATAAGGCAGGAGATGTAGGAAGCATACCCAGGGTCAGCCATAAAGGACTATACACTTCCCATAGGTGTATACTACAGGCCACCCAACCAAGCAGAAGAAATGGATGAATTTTTTGCTAATCAATTAACTAGTGTGTGCAGGAAACACCACAGTGGGGGACTTTAACTACCCTGACATCAATTGGGAGACAAACTCAGCATCAAGTGGGAGATCAAACAAATTCCCGATGAACCTAGCTGACAACTTTGTCATCCAAAAGGTAGATGAGGAAACGAGACAAAAAAAGATAAGTGTAAAAAAATGGAAAGAGGGATACATAACTAAGGCAGAATACCAGCATATAGCCCGAATCTGCAAAGATGAAGTCAGGAAAGCTAAGGCTCAGAATGAACTAAGACATACAACAAATGTGAAAAATAATAAAAAGAGTTTCTTTCAACATCTAAAAAAGAAGAAAAAAGGAAACAATTGATCCACTAATGGGAGAAGATGCCAAAGAAGTGACGGGCAGTAGGGAGAAAGCAGAGCTGCTTAATTCTTTGCATCTGTCTTCATGCAAAAAGAAAAAATAGCTCAACCTTCCATAAACAAAACCGTAAAAGACAGACTAGGAATACAAGTTACAATAGGTAAGAAAATGGTAACCCAATAACTACCTTTGAGATATCAGAAGGTATAAAAAATGAATTCAGGTAAAGCTCCAGGCCCAGGTGGCCTTACGAGCCAATATTATAAGTGTTTTGAAGACGAACTTCTTCAGCCACTAAAGGATATAATGAATGAAATATTACAGGGGGGGGGGGGAAGATACCCCAAACATGGAAGGAAGCAAATATTGTGTTACCGAAGGAGGATCAAGATATCACAAAGAATTATAGACCAATTTCATTATTAAATAAAGACTATAAACTCTTTGCTGCAGTTTTGGCAGAAAGACTAAAGAAGATCTTACAAGAATATACCTGTATACCTGAAGACCAATCTGGCTTCCTGCCAAAAAGACAGCTAAAGGATAATGTGAAGACTGTCTTGAATATTATTGAATACTTACAATATCATAATGAGAAACAAGTAGCTCTAATATTTTTAGACGCAGAGAAGGCCTTTGACAATCTAAATTGGGTTTTTATGTTTAACATTTTGGAAGAAATGGACTTTGGAGATAATTTTATTCAAGGAGTTAAAGCTATTTATACATCACAGCAAGCACAAATTGTCATTAATGGTGACCTAACTAACTCATGTGAAATTCAAAAGGGCACGAGACAAGGATGTCCCTTGTCTCCTCTGCTGTTTATCTTGGTGTTGGAAGTTTTGAATAGAGATATTAGGCAAGATGAGAAAATAATGGGTGTAAACATCAAGAAAGAAGCTTATAAACTGAGGGCATTTGCTGATGATTTGGTTATATTCTTGCAAGATCCAAAAAATAATATAGAATATTTGATGAGGAAGTTAAATGAGTTTGGGGCTTTAGCAGGTTTTCAAATAAATAAACAGAAAAAAATGCTGACTAAGAATATGTTATCCCAGGATGATGATATATTGATTAAAAAGTCGGGCTTTAACGTCGAGAAAAAGATGAAATATTTGGGGGTTATGCTGACAAATAAAAATATAAAATTGTTTCAAAATAACTATGTGCCTCTTTGGAATGACATTAAAAAGGACTTACAAAGATGGGTCAAATTGCATTTATCACTATTGGGTAGAATCTCTGTAATTAAGATAAATGTTTTACCAAAGATGCCTTTTTTGTTCCAGACATTACCAATACTTGCAACTGATGCTCCATTTAAACAATGGCAAAGGGATATTTCCAAGGTTTATATGGCAAGGGGAAAAAACAAGAATTAGATACAAATTATTGCAAGATGCTAAGGAAAGAGGTAGTTTGGGCCTACCAGATCTGAAATTGTACTTTGATGCATGCTGTGTGGCTTGGCTAAAAGAGTGGGTAAACATTCGGAACAAGAGACTACAGTACTTGATTTGTAAGGTCATGAATTAAGGTTTGGATGGCCCGGTTACCTATGGTGTGATAAAGTTAAAGTCAATGTGGATTTTAACAATCACTTTGTTAGACGTGTCATACTAAGAGTTTGGAATAAATACAAAACAAGATTCTCTACAAAGTTGCCTCTTTGGGTGTCCCCACAGGAAGCTTTTTTTAGAAAAGAAAAGAAATGGTGGCGAAACCAGACTGGTGGACTTATGGTAAAATGATACTTTTCAACTCTGGTGACCCTACCCTCAAGTCAAGGGAAGTGTTAGAATCAGAGGGCTATGTTTGTCATTGGTTTGCATATCACCAATTGAAAGAAATATTTAAATTAGATAAAAGTTATGGGTTTGACTTTGTTAAAAATGAACTGGAAATTTTATTATGTGGTAGTGAACATATTATTGCTAAGGTTTATAAAATGTTATTGAAATTGAACTTGGAAAGTGAACATGTAAAACGTATGATTCAGTGGGCAAGGAATTTTGGATATAATGTGATGCTGGAACAATGGGAGAATATGTGGACAAAAAGCTTAAAATTTACATTGAATTATAACTTAAAAGAAATTTTTTATAAGATGATGTACCGCTGGTATTTAACACCAGATAAGTTATCTAGAATGTATAAAGGTATTTCAAATGAATGTTGGAAATGTAAATGTAAAGAGGGGACCTTTTATCATTTATGGTGGACATGTGATAAAGCAAATAAATATTAGAGTAGGATTCATATCCTAATACAGAAAATTCTTAAAGTAAAGATAAAGATGAAACCAGAAATTTTTCTTCTGGGCATAATGGAAAAAGACTTAGATCTTACATATGTCAACAGCAGCAAGACTATTGTATGCAAAAAAATGGAAGGACATTTCGATTCCCACTATGGATGAATGGCTACAGAAGTTGATGGAGTTGGCAGAGATGGCTAAATTGACTGTTTTGATTAAAGAAAGAAATATACAGTAAGTACTTTTGTTTCCACATGGAGACTGCTTCTGGATTTTGTACTTGAGGTGGAAAAAAATGAAACTTTGATCTTGGGATTTACTGATTAGATTGAATTGTTATAGAAATGGCTAATTTATACTACTTTGGAAAAGTAAAAAGTGGAGGTTCGATGTCAATGCTTTATTCTACTGCAACAGAGGAAGTCAGAAGTCAATGCTCTTTTTTCTTTTTCCCTTTCTCCCCCTCACCTCTTTTTCCCTTTTCCTTCCCCACTGGGTCCTACTATTTGTTTTTTGTATTTTATTTTATAATCCAGTAAAATGTTATAATACACACAAAAAAAGAAAAAAAAGAAAATGGTAACCCAATGCCTGTCCACCCTAGATGAGTTCAAATCATCAGCTCCAGATAAATTACATCCAAGGGTTCTGAAGGAGCTGGCAGACGTGATCTTGGAACCATTGAACCATATCTTTCATAGATCCTGGAGCACTGGGGAACTACCAGAGGACTGGAAAAGAGCTGATGTGGTCCCCATCTTCAAAAAAGGGGAAAAAATGGATCCAGCAAACTACAGAGCAATGAGCCTGACATCAATACCTGGGAAGATCCTGGAAAAGATAATCAAGCAACAGATCTGTAAAAACCTAGAAGCAAGCAAAGTTATAACCAGAAGCCAAGATGGGTTTGTCAAAAACAGATCATGCCAAACAAATCTTATTGCATACTTTGACAAAGTGACTAAACTAGTGGACCAGTGACATGCTGTAGACATAGTATACTTGGATTTCAGTAAGGCATTTGACAAAGTAGACCACAACCTACTTCTTGGTAAGCTAGAATAATGTGGGTAGACAACATCACCACAAGACAGATTCGTAACTGGCTGACAAACTGCACTCAATGTGCAGTGGGGTACCCCAAGGTTCTGTCTTAGGCTCTGTACTCTTCAACATCTTCATAAATTATCTAGATGAGTGAATAGAAGGGAAACTCATCAAATTTGCAGATGACACCAAGCTGGCAGGAATAGCAAACACTCCAGAAGATAGGCTCAAGTCTTGACAGACATGAACACTGGACCCTATCTAACAAAATGAAATTCAATGGTGAGAAAAAGTAAGAATATTACCAAACTTGGGATTTATTTTATCAATGGCTAGAGGAAAGAATGAAGGATTAGGAACTGAATATGTATTAGCATTTTTAAACCCAGACAGCACGTTGGTTGAAAAATTAATATATGTATGTAAGAGAAAATTAATAAAATCTTTATTAAAAAAAAGTAAGGTTTTACACTTAGGAAAGAAAAATCAAATGTACAGGTATAGAATAGGTGGAACCTGGCTCAATTGTAGTAACTACGAGAGGGATCTAGGAGTCCTAGTAGACAACCACTTAAATATCAGCCAGCAGTGTGCTGCAGCTGCCAAAAAAGCCAATGCAATCCTAGGCTGCATTAACAGAGAGATAGAATCAAAATTAAGTGAAGTGTTAGTACTGCTTTATAATGCCTTGGTAGGACCACATTTGGAATACTGCATCCAGTTTTGGTTGCCACAATATAAAAAAGATGTTGAGACTCTAGAAAGAGTGCAGAGAAGAGCAACAAAGATGATTAGGGGTCTGGAGGCTAAAACATGAAGAATGGTTGCAGGAATTGGGTATGTCTAGTGTAGTGAAAAGAAGGACTAGGGGTGAAATGATAGCAGTGTTCCAATATTTGAGGGGCTGCCACAAAGAACGGGGTCAACCTATTTTCCAAAGCACCTGAAGGCAGGACAAGAAATGATGGAAACTAATCAAGGAGAGAAACATCCTAGAACTAAGGAGAAATTTCCTGACAGTGAGAACAATTAACCAGTGGAATGGCTTGTCTTCAGAGGTTGTGGCTGCTCCATCACTGGAGGTTTTTAAGAAGAGATTGGACAGCCATTTGTCCAGAATAGTGTAGTGTCTCCTGCTTGAGCAGAGGGTTGGACTAGAAGACCTCCGAGGTCCCTTCCAACTCTGTTATTCTGATTTAACCTGAAGAAGAAACTTGAACAATTTGTTTGCTGCTAGATGGTGCTGATAATCTTCCATTGTTACTACTTCAGTGAGTGACTGCAAGAAAATACCAGACCTGCAGGCTTCACAGGGAACTAAAAATATTGCAGAACAAGCAAACTATTTCTATAACTCTGCCAAGAAAAACCTAGTTTGCCTCAATAGGCTTCCTTTCTTTTCCTCTTTAGCCTCTGCTGCCATCCAATGGTACGAACAACAAATATCAGGGCAGCCACACTCCTCTCCTATTATTTTATAAATAAAGTGGATATAAAATGTCTACACACCCCTGTTTAAATGTCTGGTTTTTGAGATGTAGAAAAATCAGACCAAGATAAATCACTTCAGAATTCTGTCCACCTTTAATATAACATATCAGTTGTACAATTCAATTGAAAAACAAACTTAAATCTTTCGGGGGGGGGAACAGAATAACAAAAAAAGGTACAATAACACGGTTGCACAAAGAGGCACGCCCTTAATATTTTGTTGAAGCACCTTTTGATTTTATGACAGCATTCAGTCATTTGGGGTAGGACCCTATCAGCATGGCATATCATGCCTTGGGAATCTTTGCCCACTCTTCCTTGCAAAAGCGCACTAAATCTGTCAGATTGCGAGGGCATCTCCTGTGCACAGCCCTCTTCAGCTCACCCCACATATTTTCAGGTGTGGGCTATGGCTGGGCCATTCCAAAACTTTGATCTTCTTCTGGTGAAGCCATTCTTTTGTTGATTTGGAGGTATGCTTTGGGTCATTGTCATGTTGAAAGGTGAATTTCCTCTTCATCTGCAACATTTTAGCAGAGGCCTGAAGGTTTTGTGCCAAAATTGACTGAAATTTGGAACTGTTCATAATTCCTTCCTCCTTGACTAAAGCCCTAGTTCCAGCTGAAGAAAAGCAGCATAATGCTGCTGCCACCACCATGCTTCACTGTGGGGGTATGGTATACTTTTGGTGATGCACAGTGTTGTTTTTGCGCCAAACATACTTTTTGGAATTATGGCCAAAAAGTTCAACCTTGGTCTCATCAGCCCACAACGCATTTTCCCACAAGTTTTTGTCAGACTTGATGTAGGTGTCAAGGCTGACTCACTCTGCACTTTTGCTTGTAGCCAGACAAGAGAAAGCAGGGAGGGAGGGTGTGTATGGGTGGCTGGGTGGGAATTGAGGAATTCATGTGCACCGTCTGTGACCTGGGAGAATCTCGACACCTCAAGGTCAAACAATGAGAGCCTTCTGACAAGAACACTCAGAACCTGGAAGCTTTGAGGGCCCCCCGGAAACTGTCACCTAAGCAAGTCTGGTGGGTTCAATACTTCAACCGTTTCCACTTCACCCTCCGCTGTCTACCGGGGGGGGGGATTTCCTGGTGGACGCTCTTTCCTGGATGCCACAGTACAACAGTGCCTGAGAGGAGGTCGTTAACTCCATCATCCCATCCAGACAGTTCTCAGTACCAGCCCTCATGAGGTAGCAGAGGACACCACCGTTGCAGCCAGCCAAAGATCTAACACCACTATTGAGAGATGCTTTTGTGGGCGATGAGTGGTTTCAACAGCATAGAGGTGATCTGTCGATGAAGGAGAGACTGGCATAGATAGGGAGTAAGTAAGCCAGAGGACTCTAATCCTACAGCGGAGTCACGATGCTCTGGCAGTGGGGCATTTTGGATTTGTAAAGACTCTCCACATAGTGAAGAGGCAGTTCTGGTGGCCAAACATGAAGAATAACACAGAGGCTTATGTAGCCAGCTGCCCCATGTGTGCTTCGATGAAATGGTTGCCCAGCAAGCCCCCAGGACTGTTGCAGCCAATGGCCAACCCCACAAACCCCTGGGAGGAAATCTCTATGGACTTTATTGTGGAGCTGCCAGAAAGCGCTGGGAACACCATGATCTGGACTATTACTGACTTGTTTTCCAAACAAGCCCATTTTGTGGCATGCCCCAGGATTCCTTCAGCCCAGTCCTTGGCTAAGCTATTCGTGCAGCATGTATATCGGCTGCATGGGGTCCCGAAGCGTATCATCTCAGACCGTGGAGTGCAATTCACATCAAAGTTTTAGTGGGAATTCCTAAGTTTGATAGGCTCCTCCCAGGGACCATCCTCAAATGAACGGGGCTTGTGAACATGCAAACTCAGTCCTGGAGCAATACCTGCATTGTTATGTGAATTATCAACAAACCAATTGGACTGAGTTGTTGGGAGGAATTCCCCCGTTCAGGCTCTTCCAGCCGGGATTCTCCCAGGCAGCACAGAGGAGAACAAATAGAACGTGAAGCTGGAAAGAGAGGTTTAATCACAGAGATTAAAGTTGAGTGACAATTCAGCATGAATCCCCGGCTAGCTAGACAGAATGGTCCTCAAACATGAGTTCTTATAGCCTTTCATGGTTTCCAAAATTGTCATTTATGATTGGTGAGTTTAAAATTTGTCTTTTCTGATTTGTTGGTCAGTGTCTATTGTTGGGTTAATTCCTTTATCAATTCTGTCTAAAAAGTGTTAATTTTTGCTCCAGGAGGCATCCGGTGTAATTATTTTATTGTTGTGTACCTTTTAGTGTTTCTATTCTAATCCTGTCAATACTAATTGCTGTTAGCCGGTTCTGCGTTCCTGTGGTTTAGACGTGATATTTTGTAGCCAGTGTGTGTTAAGTGTTTGTTTAGAGTCTTGCTCTCTCTGCATGAGGGACATCCGGGAATAGTCCGGATGAAGGCGCTAGCACGTAGCCACCTCTGGTGGCCTGGGATCGATAAAGGGATCAAGGCCCAGGTGCATGGGTGCCAAGTCTGCCAACAGTCAAGGCCAGAAATGCCCCAGGCCCCTGTACATAGGTGGGAGGAGACACATACACCATGGTCGAGGGTACACATCGACTACGCTGGGCCCTTTCAGGGGCTATTCTTCCTTCTCCTCGTGGACAGCCATTCCAAGTGGCTAGAGGTTGTTTCTGTTTCCTCCACTACTACTGCCAGGACCATCCAGGTGCTGAGAGGCATCTTCGCCTCACATGGTCTTCCAGATGTCCTTGTCTCAGACAATGGACCCCAATTCACATCTTCTGAGTTTCAGGGTTTCCTTCAAGCCAACATGATCCGGCATGCCACATCTGCACCGTTTCATCCAGCTTCCAACGGTCAAGCTGAGCGTATGGTGCGTACTACCAAAGATGCTTTAAAGAGAATCACTCATGGAAACTGGCATCACAGGTTAGCTGACTTTCTTCTTTGTCACCGCACCACACCTTGCACTGCCACTGGGAAAAGCCCAGCTGAACTCCGCTGGGGTCGCAGACTCATCACTAAGCTGGACAGGTTGCACCCTGACCGGGTGGCTTCACAGGTGTCACAGCCGCGGGCACCTAGGAGACTACAGGTGGGCGATCCGGTCTGGACCTGGACATTTCTGGGTGACAGCAGTGGTATGCAAGGTTTCTGGGCCACTGTCATATGAAGTTGCCTTGGATGATGGTCGTGTGATCAGACGTCACAGTGACCAACTGCGCTGGAGGCTTTCCAGCCACTCTTCCGCCCCTGGCTCTGCTCTGGGGGGGGAGGAGGACCACAATTACGATTGTGGACCACAGTCTCTCCGCCAAGGTGGACCTTCAAATGTTCCTGCACATGTTCCTGAAGGGGTTTTTGCCATGGAGGCGGCTCCTGACTCTGGCACAGGCACCGGGTCAATGGGACATGGCAGTCAATCAGTTTCTCAGGCCACTCCAGCTGCTGGTCTTGGGCTCGAAGGGCAGTGTTCCCAAGGGGGGTCCATTGTGGATTTGGGGAATTCCACCCCACCAAGGAACTCTGGTTTGGGTTTAGCAGATCCAGCCAGTCAGCAGTCTGGAGGGTTGCCTGGGTCTTGGGGGCATCAAAGTCCTGGCTTGCCTAGCCCAACAGGCGAGGTGGCACGCCAGGCACCAACGCTGGCTCCAAGAAGGTCAGAGAGGGCCAAAGGTCCACCCAAGCATCTAAAGGACTATGTGAGGTTCCTGTCAAGTACTAGGGAGGCTTACTAGTTCTCTAGAACTCTGGACACTCATAGAAGGGTGTTCTATTGATAACCTGAAACAATATGAGGTATAAGGGTCTGCCTGTGTGCAGGCATAATTGTGTTAGAAATAATAACATGATAATTGAACAAAAAACATGTATATGTAGGTTGTTTTAAAACTATAAGTATTCACTTATTGTTTTATCCAAGGGGGGAGGGGTGTTATGTCCTGGGACTGCTGAATGACTCAGCAGGCTCAGGAGGCTGCAGAAGGCCCAGGCAATCCACGTGGTTGCCCAGGACCAGACAGGCTGTCTCCAGCCTTGTGCGCATGCGCAAGGCGGGAGACTAGCCTTGCATTGATTGGTTGATGCTGTCCCTTGCAAGGGGCTATAAAAGGCCCTGGCGCCATTTTGTCTTCTGTTCTGCTCGTGATCTCAATAAAGACTTGTGTTTGTTACTCCTGCCTCGCCTCGATGTCTCTTCGGCTGAAACAGAACACGGTTAGTGTGAAGCAGGTAGCTGCTTGGGTTACAGCTGCCACCTGCAATATATACATGCTGTTGTCTTTTATGTCTGCACTGGTGCCCCAATCAAAAATATTGGAATATGAGGCTGTGAGTGGAAACTCTCTTAACTTGGTGTCAGCTACCTTGACTGCTGTCTGGGTGGTTAGCAGAACTTGAAAGGGCCCATTCCACTTTGGTTGTAGCGGTGACTTGCGGCTGTATGATTTTATCCAAATCCAGTCCCCTGGTTCAAAAGGATGTAGGTTTTCTTCTAATGGTAAGGTTTGCGTCAGGGCACTTTGCTTCCACAGTTCTTTGAGCTGTTGGTGTAGAGCTGTAAGATAGGATGATAAGACTACCTCCCCCTTTTCTAAACAAAGGGACTGGGGGTCTAGGCCTTTAAGTGTGTCAGGTGGACGACCAAACAATAATTCAAAGGGGGAGATGCCTATGTCTCGCCTTGGCCGGGTTCTAAGGTGGAACAAGGCTATGGGTAGTACTTGGGGCCAGGGCAGGTGGGTCTCCTGACAGAGTTTACCTAGGAGGGTCTTTAATTCCCTATTCTGTCTCTCTACCCCCCCCCCCGAGGAACTGGGGTGTCCCGGTGTGTGTAGGTCTTGTTTAATGCCCAACGCTTGGAGGACATGCGTGATTACCTGTGACACAAAGTGTGTGCCTCTGTCCATGTCTAAAACGCTTGGGACTTCAAACCTGGGCACAAGTTCTTTTAATAGGTGTCTTGCTGTCTCTAGAGCAGTGGCATGGCGGCATGGGTATGCTTCCACCCAGTGGGTGAGCTGGTCCCTACAGACTAGCACGTATTGGTAACCATTGGCTCTGGGGAGTTGAATGTAATCCAGTTGGAGTTTTTCAAAGGGGCGTTGGGCCCATGGTCTCCCCCCTGTGTGCGTTGCTTTTCTTGAGGAAGCATTGTTTGCTTGGCATATTTGGCATGTCTTGGCTATCCGAGTGGCTTCACTGTAGACCCCTGGGGCATACCACGCTCTCCTTATGGCATCTACTATTGCTTGTGTCCCACAGTGCCCTTTTGAGTGTAGCTGCTGACAGATTAGTCATAGCAGACGTCTGGGAGCTATGGACCTCCCATCTGGGACCCACCAAAATCCTTCTTCATAAACTGCCTCACATTTCTCTTCCCAAGTGTTTATTTCCCCAGGTTCTAACAGATCTTGATATTGTACTGTTGGTCCTAATTGTAATGTAGGGAGGGTGGTGAATGCCTTCAGGGGTTGAGTGGCAGCCCACTTGGCTGTGACATCAGCAAATTGATTTCCTCTTGTGACCCTTGAATCATCCTTCTGGTGTGCTCTACAATGGATGACTGCTAGGGATGAGGGTAGTTGGATAGCTTTCAATAGGTCAGATATGAGGTCAGCGTGGGCAATCGGTTGGCCATTAGATGTTAAGAAACCCCTCTGTTTCCAGAGAGCGCCGGTCGCATGGCAGACTCCAAAAGCATATCTGGAATCTGTATATATATTGGCAGACCGGTTCTCTGCTATTTTGCATGCTTTTTCCAATGCAATAAGCTCAGCCGCTTGAGCGCTGTAGCTCAGCGGCAGGGGGGAGGCCCAGACTGTCTCGTGCAGAGAGACAACTGCAGCTCCTGTTACACGGGTCCCATCAAGTAGGTAGGAGGAGCCGTCAGTGAACAATTCTAGGTCTGGGTTTGGAAGGGGATCATCTGTTAAGTCAGGACATGGTAGTTCAGCATCTTGGACTAGGTGTAAGCAGTCATGTAATACTTTGTCTGCTAGATTAGCGGGCAATAACGTTGCTGGGTTGAGCGTGTTGCAGCGTTCAAAGGTGATGTTTTCTGAAGTGAATAGTTCTGCTTCGTATTGGGCCAGGCGTTGTTGGGTGAATGCCTGAGTCTGCGACTTTAAGAGTATTGCAAATACATCATGGGGAACTCTTAAAATAAGGGGGTGTCCTAAAACCAGGTCTTTTGATCGTTTAACTAGTTCTACGGTGGCAGCCATGGCTCTTAAGCATGGAACAGTTCCTCTAGCTACTGGGTCCAATTGGACAGAGTAATAGGCTACTGGTCTGAGTGTTGGACCGAATCTCTGTGCCAGCACCCCTGAACCCACACCCTTACATTCATGGACAAAAAGGAAAAAAGGCTTTCTGTAATCAGGGAGACCCAGGGTGGGGGCCGAGGCTAGAGTTTGCTTTATCCTTTGGAAGGTATTTGTTAATTCCTTTGTCCATTCAATAGGATCTGGTTGATCCTTTGCAGTTAATTGGATTAAAGGTTTTGCCATTTCCCCAAAGGAGGGAATCCAAGGGCGGCAGAATCCTAAGACCCCTAATAGAGCACGGACTTGGTGTTTTGTTTGTGGGTGTTTCATTCCTAAAATGGTCTTAACTCTCTCTGGTGCTAATTTTCTGATCCCGGGGGCAATAATATACCCTAAGTAAATCACCTCCTTTTTTAGGTACTGTAGCTTTAAGGTGAGGCTTTGTGTCCTCTTTCACCCAAGCATTCCAATAGGTGATAGGTATCTGCCTTACAACTTCCCTCCAATTCAGAAGCCAATAATAAATCATCCACATACTGGATTAAAGTAGAATTGTGTGGCAGGGAAATAGAAGCAAGGTCTTCCTTTAAGATTTGGAAAAATAGGGTGGGGGACTCGGTGTAGCCTTGTGGCAGCCGAGTCCAGGTGTATTGTTGTTTGTCCCATGTGAAGGCAAAGAGGTATTGTGATGCAGGGTCCACAGGGATACTGAAGAAGGCTGCGCAAAGATCCACTACTGTAAAGTGGGTGGCTGACGCTGGCACTTCTGTGATTATGGTGGCTGGGTTTGGTACTATAGGTGCTCTTGGTACCACGTGACTATGGCTCTCATATCGTGTACAAAATGATAAATGGGCTTTCCTTTGCTGTCTAATTTGGGTTTCCAAACTGGAAAGATTGGAGTGTTACAGGGGGAAGTGCATTTGCACAATACCCCTTGTTTTAGATATGCTGTTATTAGCTTCTGAATGGGCTCTATTGCTTCTGGCTGTATTTTGTACAGGAGAATGCATGGTGGTGGTCCTGCCTTTACCTGAATCGTAACTGGGGTGGCTCCCTTCAGTAATCCCACTTCGGTGGGATCCCACCCCCATAGAGAGGCCGGTAGGCTTCTGAGATCTATAGGCAGCTGGATCTCTTTTTCAATTGAACATACCATGGTAAAATGTGTGTGTTTGAATGGGATGTCTAAGTGGAGCCCTTCTGTGGTGCATTTAATGGTTGCCCTCAGTTTACAAAGCAAGTCCCTGCCCATGAGGGACAGGGGAGATTGGGGACAAATGGTGAACGGGTGTTCTAGGGGAAAAGGGCCAACTTCCACTTTTAGGTTGTTTGTGAATTCGACCGGGATAATTTTCCCTCCCACCCCCACTATGTTATCCTTGGCCCCAGGCACTATTGAATCTTTAAAGGGTGCCATAGTGATAAGAGAGGAGGTGGCTCCAGTGTCAATGAGACATTCATATGCCTTTCCCCCTATAGTTACTGTCAAAAGGGGCTCTCCATCGGGGCCATCCTTTAAGGGAATAGCCAGCCCATGAAATATGGCCTTATAATTGCTTTCTAGTCAGGACATGTCATGTTCCTGTTGCTCCCATCGGGGCCGGGCTCAGTCCCTATCTTCGTTCTGATGGTGTGTGATTTCCCTAGGGAAGGGGGGTCTTGGTTGGTTATGACGATTCCGGTTTTCCCTGTTTTGACCTCCCCAGCAATTTTTGCTAAAATGTCCCTCCCTCCCACAACGGAGGCAATGCCTGCAGAACGTTTCCCTTTTAAATGCGCACTGCTGGCATTTTGTCCTTCCCTGGGGGGGTCTGTGTTGCCTTTGTCTGCTATCCTTGTTTAACAATGCAAAGGCTTGTAAGTCCTCCCTTCTTTCTGCTCTACGCCTCTTTTCCCTCTCTCTCTCTCTCTCTGCTTCATTTCTTTCTTTTTCTTCTTCTGCTAACTTTTCCCTCTGGTCAAATACAAAGTTTGCGATTCTGCGCAACTCTGAGATGTCTAATGTCGACCAGTTAGAGACTATCTTATGAAAGTGCCCCCGAATATCACTTGCCAATTAACAAAGGCAGCAGCAAGAATTTTCTGGTCCTTTTGACAGCCTAGGTCTAAATGAGCAAATGTGACTCCGGCTTCTAAGAGACGGACCCAGAAAGCATCTGGGGTTTCCTTGTCCCTCTGTGTTGTTTTTTGGAATTCAGACCAGTTCAGGGGCCTTTTCCCGATCTCCTGGAGGGCTTCCATTAAATTATTTTTAGCCCTCGTATATTCATCCCAGTGGTTTTGATTGTTATAGTCCCAGTCTGGGCGGTTAAGGGGCCAGGCAACTCTAGCAGGGGCTACTTGCCCTGGTGTAATTATTATAAATCGCCTGGCTATCTTCAGTTTTTTCGAAAAGCTTCATTAGCTCATCTTTCGTTAAAAACACATGTAATAGCTGGGTCATGTCTGCCCAAGACGGATTGTGGGTTTCCACAATTGATTTTATACTTGTTATGACCGATTGGGGGTCTGATCGGAAAGTAGGAGTGTCCTTTTCCCAAACAACCAAGTCAGATGGGGAGAAGGGGGTGTGGGTTAAAATATGTTCAGTCTGGCCCCTCAATTGCCCGGGTACAGGCCTGTTCAGTAGGGGGGCCATGATTTTTGGTTTGGGGTCGTCTAAGGGAGGCTGAGATTTGAACTCAATTTGAGCCTGGCTTTTTAATCTTGACAGTTCAGCCCAGCAATACCAATAGGGTAGCTGGGTTGGTTCTATTCTGGATCTAAGTGTTTTCAGTGCTTTGAATTCGAATTCAAATTCAAATTCTGGCCAAATTTGTTTTCCGCACTCATCTTTAAGCAAAGCCCATTTTTTACATAATTCCTTTAACAGGTTCTTTTTCATACCTGCCTGGATGGGTAGCTGATTCCCATCCCAGGCTTCAAGCAAGCTTTTCACTGGGGAGCCTATCTCGACCCTTGAACTAGAACCTCCCATGATTCCCTTATTCCTGATGCAGGGGTTCACTTTGGTTCTATCGGGTCCAGCGCACTGAAGCCTCCTAGTAACACTTCCGCCTACCACCACGGTTTTGGGTCAAAAAGGGACCCACGGAGGACTCTGGATCCCTCACAGAGTACGTGGCACTCCTTTAGGGATCTACCACCATGGTTTCAGACCAAAAAGGGGTCTATCGAGGACTCTTCTGCTCCCCTGCAGAAGGTACGTGGCTGTTGTGAGTCCGTGCCAGTCTGTGGACCCGGCAGCTGAGTCCGGGGAATCAGAGGAGGAGGAGGAGGGGTTTGGAGAGCCATCAGAGTTGGAGGGAGACTCTGATGAGTTACAAGACTCACAATCTGATGAAGAGCCTGGCCACTCCAATCGTGCTCAGGATGAGACTCAGCTGTGTGGGGAAGATGAGTCAGACTCTGAGGACTCACAGCTGGATGTCATTATAGACGCTCGTAAAAGAAGGCAGTTAACTAGAGCAGGTCAGAGGGAGACAATACGGCAACTCCAAGGGAGGAGGAGAAGGCATTGAGAAGCCACGCCTTGGGGCTGCTTAATAAAAAGGGAAGGTGTGGGCGGTGCTGGTTGCTGAAGGCAACCGTTTGCAAAGAACTTCAAGGGATCATGGTCTGTTTGTTTTACTGGTGAATTTCTTGTTTAACTCCTGCTCTGTTTTGCTTTTTGATCCAATTATCCATTGGAAAAGTATTCTGTTGTTTTTGTTTTGGGGGAAAATTATCAGGACTGTATATGAAATAAAAAGGGTTGGTTTTCCAGCCTACTGATAAAAAAAGGGGGTGTTCTTGTGACGCAACAAGGACGGACGTAGGCTGGGACAGAACAGTGGCACTCTCTTACCGGCTTTACCTTCACTTTTCACCACCACTGTTTGCGGACTTCAAATGTCCGGGAGGACCTCTGCTTGCTTTCCAGAGGTAAGGGACGCTCCTAGTCCGGGGCTTAATTTCCTAACTTGGGGCTTTTGCTTATAAATTACTGGAGGAAGGGGTTCTGGTCTATCAATGTAAAAAAAGTTTCTGGAAGGGATTTGGTCTACCAATGCAAAAGGATTTTCCGGAAGGGGCCCTGGTCTACCAATGTAAAAAAAGTTTCCGAAAGGGGTCCAAAAGATTTTACGACACTTTTACTGCCCGCTCGGCTCTCCCTTTCTCAGAAGGTCTCACGCTCCGATGTCCTCCCCTTGCTTTCCCGGGCCCTGCCGGTCACGGCTCCAGGGGAGCTAGCAGCAGGCCGGGGTGCGGCTGGAGGACATACGGAGGGGGTGAGATTCAGCTGATTTTCAGAGCAGGGTGCCCCACACATACATCCACACACTCTTCCTTTCGTTCTTCGGACCCTTTGAATCTAGAAATTTAAATTTGGTGGCACTTACCCTCTTTCCAGGTAGCTGTTTGAGCGCAAGACTCAAAAACTCCCTTTAATACCCGTTGCCGACCAGGCAGGGTCCGTGGAGACTTCCCCGCGGAACAAGGCGTCCGCTGCCGGCTGGGTGATGGCTCTTCTGGGCCCAGTCCAGTGGCTGGGTGAGCTGGAAGTCCCTTCGTTAGTCGCCAGGTAATTGTTGGGAGGAATTCCCCCATTCAGGCTCTTCCAGCCGGGATTCTCCCAGGCAGCACAGAGGAGAACAAATAGAACGTGAAGCCAGCTACTGGAAAGAGAGGTTTAATCACAGAGATTAAAGTTGAGTGACAATTCAGCATGAATCCCCGGCTAGCTAGACAGAATGGTCCTCAAACATGAGTTCTTATAGCCTTTCATGGTTTCCAAAATTGTCATTTATGATTGGTGAGTTTAAAATTTGTCTTTTCTGATTTGTTGGTCAGTGTCTATTGTTGGGTTAATTCCTTTATCAATTCTGTCTAAAAAGTGTTGATTTTTGCTCTAAGAGGCATCCGGTGTAATTATTTTATTGTTGTGTACTTTTTAGTGTTTCTATTCTAATCCTGTCAATACTAATTGCTGTTAGCCGGTTCTGCGTTCCTGTGGTTTAGACGTGATATTTTGTAGCCAGTGTGTGTTAAGTGTTTGTTTATTTAGCCTCAGCCTGCTGCTGAGTCAGACTAGTTTGTATTGGGTTCTTCCTGTATTTGCCAAGGTATTTTCTCTTTGGGGTGAGGAGGGGGTGTCCTGCTCTCCTCAGAGTGAAGTGGCTTATAATAACTCAGTGCATAGTAGCACCGGATTTACCCCTATCTGGGTGACCACTGGGTTAGAGTTCGTACCTATGCCAGAACTCCCTCAGGAGAGACCCTCATCAGCCTCATTGGTTGAGTGGGTGGATACTTTGCAAGCCACATGGGTCACAGTGCGAAAGGCACTAGAAAAAGTGAGGGAAGCAGACAGGAAGAGGGCACCCCAGAGGGAGTTCAGAGTAGGAGACAGAATGTACCTGTCCACGAAATTTTTGAACCTGAGGCAACCCTGCAAAAAGTAGGGACCCACGTACATAGGACCTTTCCCAATTGTCCAGATCATAAATCCAGTAACAGTGGAATTAGAGCTGCCTAAAAGCCTCAGGCACAGCCATCGAGTGTTTGATTGTAGTTTATTGAAACTTTTCCGTAGCTCGGTGTTAAGACCTGCTACGAAGCCACCTCCCCTCCCATCCTAGTGAAGGGAGAGGAACATTTTGAAATCAAGGAAATCCTTGATTCCAGGTACTACAAAGGGAAGTTGCAGCATCTAGTATTATGAAAGAGATACCCTTTAGTAGATGCAGAGTGGGTGGCGGCAAAAGATGTTAGGGCATCCAGACTTATTCACAAGTTCCATGCCAAACATCCCACCCAGCCCTGGTAGGATGTCGGAACAGAAAATCCTATGTAATGTAACCTCATGTATGTTTGCTCTTTTGCAGGACTAATCTTTCTTCTGGAAGGTCAGCATGTCAAGGCCGACTTGCTCTGCACTTTTGCTCTCAGCCAGACAAGAGAAACCAGGGAGGGGGGAGGAATGATTGGAATGAAGCAACCTGGAATTAATGAGAAACAGTGAGAACAATTAACCAGTGGAACAGCTTGCCTTCAGAAGTTGTGGGTTCTTTATCACTGGGTGATTTTAAGAAGAGACTGGACAGCCACTTGTCTGAAATGGTATATAGTCTCCTGCTTGAGCAGGGGGTTGGACTAGAAGACCTCCAAGGACCCTTCCAGCTCTATTCTGATTCTGATTCACAACCAGTACTTGCCAGAACTTCCTGCAGCTCCTTTAATGTTGCTGTAGGCCTCTTGGCAGCCTTTTAGACCAGTTTTCTTGTTTTTTTCATTAATTTTGGAGGGACATCCAGTTCTTGGTAATGTCACTGTTGTGCCATATTTTCTCTACTTGTTGATGACTGTCTTCACTGTGTTCTATGATAGAGCCAATACCTGGAAATGTTTTTGTACTCCTCTCCTGATACCTTTCAACAATCAGATCCCAATCAGCTGAATTTTATATGGACTCATTATAGTCACTTTAATAGATGGCAGGTGTGTACTAATATTTACCATTGTTGAAGGAAAAGTCTTCATCATGGTTCAGTCCAAGCCGGGAATAAACAACATGGTGACTGCTTTAGAAAGAAGGTTGCAGTTTATTGAAGAGGAGAACCAGACAGGAAGATGGCTCTGGAAGAAAAAGAGAGAGAGCACATGTAGGGGGTGGGTTTTTATACCCTCTGGGGCTCTTGAGGTTGTTTCCTGTTCCTGTTTGAGGCTTTGTATTTCCTGTGTCGTGTATTTTGACCTGAGTCTGAGTGTGCCCCTTTGGCATCTGTGGGTTAATCCTATTATGTCCTGTCTTAGAGTTTGGGTAGGGTATGTAGATTTTAGGTGTCTTTGTCTTCTTAATCTTCTAGCTTCAACCTTCCTGAATGGTTTACATCTGCATTTCTACAGAGCTGGTTTCTGCTTGGGGGAGGGAGACTTGGGGCTATTAAAAAAAACTGGGCATGCTTTTCTGCCTCTTTAAGATCCTTTGAGGAAATATATTTTTCTGCCCTTTTAATATTTCCTTCTCTGGGGGGCTGACTTCCCACACCATCAATTTGAATGTGATTGGTTAATTCTGAACACAGCCACATCCATACTTATAAGAGGGTGTGAACACTTATGCAGCCATATTATTTTAGTTTATTCCCCTCCCAAAGATTTCAGTTTTTCAATTGAATTGTACAGCTGATATGTTTTATTAAAAGTGGAAAGAATTCTGAAGTGATTTATCTTGGTCTGATTTTTTTTTACATCTCAAAAACCTAGCATTTTAGCAGGGCTGTGTAGCCTTTCTATATCCACTGTACATCCTGGTTCAAGAGTGACATCTGACCTTGCTTTCTGGGCCCAGTTCACCCATTAGTTCTTCCCTTCTTCATATGACCCATGGGTACTTTCCCTACCGTGCTACTTTCCACCATTCACTTTTTCCTTTCAGTAGTCAAGCTGCTTCAAGCTGAGGATTGCCTTAATTCCCCCTCCCCAACAAGAGACCGTGAGTAAAGGTTGGGTGGTCTGCTCCACAAGTGAAGCTTGACAGACAAAACCAGCCCTTTGAAGGCCAAAGTTATAAACCACCTTTACTGCCCCTGTAGCAGAGGCAGAGATATCAACGGATCCCTTCTTAGAGAATGGGAGAAGGTTGCTTAAGGCAAGTACTTGGCAGTTTTTGGAAACGGCTTTCCAGCCACTTCCAGAGGAGAGACTCATCGAAGTTTGGGGTAAAGAAAAGAGCAGTTCTGAGCAAGGGCTGGACCTTGTGGTGCCTTGCTTTGGAGAGGGTGATTTTAGGAGTAGGCATGATGCAATCTGTCAGCCCTTCAGCCTCCAAAATGCAGGAAGGGTAGAACTTCAACTGCCAGAGAGCAATGCCAGAGAGAGGTCTTGAATTTTTAGTCTGTACCTTCTGGAATGAAATACTGCTTGTACCTCTACTCCAAGGGCAACAGGCAATCAAGCTCTTCTGAAAGGAAGTGGTCTGGCTGATTATATAACTTATGGGAGGAAGCTCGGCAAAATAACTTGCTATTTCATCCAGAAATACCCAGGTTTTTGAAATCACAATCTAATTTTTGGTCTATATCCTTAATTTTCAATAATTAGGGGGAATGTGTTCATAAAGTAGGTAACATTTTTTTTCTCAGCCCAACTTTTTCTGGTGTAGGATGTATTAATAAGTATGCTTCATGATTGCAGAAGCTGAAGAGCTCATGTAACTCTAACTCTTGCTTAATTTGTTGATCTGGCAATAGTTGTGTTGTCTCTAATTTTTTTTCCCCTCTGGGGATTGGCAAGATTTGTCCATAGCAAAACCTTTGTGTCTTTCATCATGTGGGAACTCAAATACTGAAGGTTATAGTTAAAAACCCACACATACAAGGAGCATAGACATTCTTTGCTAATCACAGCAACAAATAAACTGATGAAGTTTGTGTATAGGTGAGCGTGTAGTCTTTTGAAATCTACTTTTTTCCTGACTAAGGTAAAGGGAATTTGGCATAACATTTGAGTTCATTTAAAATCCCTGTGTTTGCAGTTAAAATGTAAGAAGGAAGTTTTACTCAAATTTCCCAACCTTCACCTCTTGAAGGAAATAGTGGCTTTTGACTAATGAACACTGGAATTATAACATTGCCACAGTTCAAAATGTAGTAAATTGTATCAACATTTTACAAATTGCCCCAATATCTACTCCCTGGAAGCAAAGCTGGTTTAACAGTAAATCCAGGAGCTAGCTTGGTGTCATGGAAATGGTGCTGCCCTGACTTAAAACTCAGTCACAAAAGCCATTGGGGTTGGCCAGCTTTAGGATATTACCTCTTTTAAAACAATAAACAGAAGTTTTACAAGTAGTATGGTAAGACACTATTTTCATATTCTTATGATTAAAGAAGCATTTTTGCTGAATAGAAATAGATTTGAATGTTTTTATCAAAGTGACATGACTGTTATATTTGCACAACAGATTTAATTATTATCCTTAGTTGTAAATGTGTACTGTTTCTATTCTGACACAAGCAGCTTGGTTAAGTTTCAGGCTTACAGTATAGTTTGAACTTGAAAAGGGCTGCCTATTGAGCTCATCTTAGCCCAGGTATTAGAGATAACATATCCAAGATGGCAGTCATTTGGGGTGCAAGTGATAGAGGACATGTGAAATGCAATTAAAGAAGCCTACATGGTGGGAGTAAAGTGGCACCATGCACTTGCTGTGCTATGTAAACAAAGTCAATGTTTTATTTCTTAAAGTGCAAAAGCACATAATCCATGTGGCTTATCTCCTAATCCTGTTTCCATAAACTAAAAGGAAAGAGGGGGGCACATGTAGCAATCCAAAATTGAGATCTTTCACTTGTTACTGTTCAGACTAATAATTCAACTCTTCCTTCTGCATAGTCTGAACTCTAGCTGTGGCTCTAGAAGCCCAAGTGGCATGACGTCCCCAACATGGGTTGTAGAAATGTGGACAAATACATATCAGAAAGCAATACTGAAAAAGCAAACTCTCTGATGCTGACTGGCGCTCAACTGGATATCTGTTATGGCAGTGTTTCTCAACCCTGGCAACTTTAAATTCTCCATTGCTTCTTCAAATAAGTTTCAGGGCACAGTACAAAGTCTTTCTGCTAGAAGCCTTCCTGTTCAGTGCAGTTATCATATGAACCCTGTTTGAGAGTATCCATACCTTCAGAAATTAGGCAGGTGGCAACCAAAGACTGGACCTTTTTCAGTAGCAATGCCAATTGTGAAAGCCCCCTCTGAAAATATTTGCCTTCCAGGTTTAACATTTTCACTGCAGGTGTTCTCCCATGCTTTGGGTTAATAATCTAATCTTATCCCATACCTGATATTTCTGACTTTAATACATTAATAGTGGATCAATTATATATTACTTAGCTGCTTTGAACCTATGTGGGAAAATTAAATGCAAAAATATTTGAAATATTTCCATTAATGGTTTTAAAAAAAAGAAGAATCTGGTTTCCGGTTTGCCATCACGGTACTGGCGGACGCATGGAGGCGAGCTCCGTCTTCAGCGTCCGGTTTTATCCCGCTGGGGGACCCTGGAAAGGGTTGAAAGTCGCCTTGTAGGGGCGATGAGCAAGGAGAGGACCCCCGCTTGATCCGGGGCAGCTCTCCAAACCGGTGGGGAAAAGACCGGCCATAGCAATATGGCTCATCATTAAGCTGCTGACAGCCGAAGTCAAAACTACAACCAAGCACCTTTAAAGCAACGCGGATGAAACTGGGTGAGATCTGATCTTCTCTTTAAGACTTTAAATATTTTTCCTGCAAAAGCTGCCCAAAATATTTCTCCCCCTGTGAGGAGAGAGGGAAGGGAATTCTTACCCCACCATCTAAGAACAGTGGCGATTGACTACCTAGGGGGAAAGAGCAATTATAAGAACAATTCTAATCTAATTGGATGCATATACCTTTGAAATTTGGAAACTAAAAGTTTTCCTATTCTTACTGGAGATATTAGCTTTTATTTAAAAAGAAAAGAAACAAACCTTGAAAAACTATTATTAAAACTTGGGATTTAAAAAGTTTTAAACGGCATTGGTGACATCTTGTGGTGAAATATGGTATTACAATTTGTTATTGACTAAAAGAGACTTGGCTGGAAGCCCAGAAATTAGAAAAAACCCTCTCGACCTTGACATACCACCTGTGAGAAACACAGCTGTAAAGAAGGAAATGCAAGGCGGTTTATCTGGCCTGTTTGAACTATGAAGATAAACCTTTATTGACTTTCAGAATTATATGTGGGAAACTGTTTTCCTATTTCTTTACATGAGAAGTCTTTGTTATTACATGAGATGATGGAATACTTTGGACTATAAATTCTTACCTGCCAAACAATTTTCACTATACGACTATTCGCAACATGTGAAATAGATGTCACACATCCAGCTACAAAAACTACTTCTAACATTTGATTTTAAAATCCTTAATTTAATACATTATCAAGAGAATATGGATGAAGATCAGGAAAAAATCCTTTCTATGTTGAAATCAATACATGAAACCATTCTTTCAACATGTAACAAAATGAGAGGCAACATAAAGGAACAAGATGCCAGCTTAAATATACAGACCCAGATTTTGACTACAACCAAAGACCCAACAATGCAGAAAGCAACAGGAGAAATGGAACAACTAAATATTAAGACAGAGGACCCAACTGACCAACAGATCCAGCCAACGGGGAAATTAGAAAAGAGAGTGACAACATTTAAAATGGAAAATATTTTTTTCATAAATCAGAAGAAACTTGAGGAAAAGGAAGAAGAACAGACTGAATGGAAGATAAACTTATTAGGACAACTGTGGGAAACTGAAATAATGGGGAGGTGATCAAAGAAATATAATGGGGCTAGTTCTTCCAAAAAAATTGTAATTAAATGGTTTTTCTTAACTCAAATAATACACATAATAATAGAGGGAGAACTGTTTGATGAATTAAAAGTACTAACATGGATGGTTAGTTGGCAAAGGAAAAAAGCCAGAGTAAGGCTGAAAGAAACTAGGGTTTTGATTTATTAGGGGGGATTTTATACTATTGATTAGAAGGTTGAAGATGGTCAAATATAGAAAAAAAATTAGAAAATAAAGTAATATTATAACTGAATAGGTAAGATGTGTAATAAGATTAATAGATTTTTGGTTTAATATGGTGAAAAAAAAGAGAATTTTTAAAACAGAATAAGATTATATGCAAATAGATAAGATGTATATTTAGAATATTAGATTTTGTTATAAAAAGGGGGAAATGTAGAAGTTGAGATAAGGGAAACTCTAGTTACCTAAAGCTTAGAAATTATAACATACCAAATTTTAAGTTGAATATTGAGGGGAAATTAAAGCCTGGGGAAAAAGCTACAACAGGACACTGATGTATATAAGATTGAATGTAAACACAATTAGGATATGTATAAGTTCAAAATTATTGATAAATGTAACAAAGATGGTTTTACTTAGTTGATAACAAGAATTATATTAATTCAATATGAGATAGTAGATATTAAGGGATAAAGAGAGGAAATATCTGATGTTGTAACTTGAGATTTGTGCTAAAGATTTATGTATGTTATGGAATCATTGATTACCCAGTCACCACGTTGCTTTTTAAATGTTTAATTGAAAAATTAGAAAATCAATAAAATATTATTTTAAAAAAAAGAATCTTACTGCATGTGCAGTAGTAAATAAGTTCATCAGGGAGAAAGCAAATATCTCACTGACCGAGTTTACCAAAAGTAGTAAAGATGGCTTTAAAAAATGTGACCCCCTACAAGCAATATAAAAGTATAATTTGTGTAACACTTGGGATAGCTCTCACAGTTGCATGAAGGAACTAGCCAGTTAATGCCACTATTGCAAATACTATACAAACCATCCATGGGATATCTTTATCAGGCAAAGCCACCACTGGAATCTATCAACTCTCCTATGTTCTCGTTTGAAACTGTTTCAAGACAAGCAGGGACATACATATCTGAGTATTGGGTAAAGAAAATAGAGTTTAAATTTTGGCAAAAGAAAGCACCAGAAAGTAACTGTTCTGTCTTGTTTTGTTACAAGGGCCAATAAACAGAAGACTCACCTTAAGCCAGGGGTGTCAAACTCGCAACGTCATGTGACGTGTCATGATGTATCGTGACTTTTTTTCCATTGCCGGCAATGGGGTGGGTGCAGTTTCGCCATGAGGCATCTGGCCTGCGGGCTGGCAGTTTGACACCCCTGCCTTAAGCAGTGGCATGTCGCCAGAAGGGCTAAAACCAAACCAGCCTAGGCATTGGAAGATTCTGCACAGCTCACCCCCCCCCCCCAGGAGCCTGCAGGTCACCTGAAACGCAACATTTCCCAACAGAATTGTGGGAGTCACATTTGTAGCTAGGAACCATCAACAGAGAAGCAATCAAGTCATGTACATTTGAATATGATGCTGTCTTTCTCTTTCCAATACAAGTTTAATTTCAGGAGAGGAAATGAGGAAAGAATAGACAGGAAGGCATGCCAGGGAGGAAAAGGCCCTAGGACTAGCCCTAGCTGAAATCCAGTCCTGTTTCTCCCTCTATCCCTGCATTGCACTTCTATGTATGACATACACATCCCAGAGTCACTTGTAATAATAATAATAATAGAGTTGGCAGCAGTGGTGGCATTCAAATATGTGAACAACTGGTTCTCTGTGTGGATGCCATTTCTGGAAGTCCATTCTGGGCCTGGGCAACAAAAAATTAGCTACGGGTTCTGCTGAACTGGTGCGAACTGGCTGAATCCCACCACTGGTTGGAAGGGACATTGAAGGTCTTCTAATCCAACTCTCTGCTCAGGCAGGAAACCCTATACCATTTCAGATAAATGGTTGTCCAGTCTCTTCTTAAAAATTTCCAGTGTTGGAGCATTCACAATTTCTGGAGACAGGTTGTTCCACTGATTAATTGTTCTAACTGTCAGGAAATTTCTCCTTAGTTCTAGGTTGCTTCTCTCTTTGATTAGTTTCCATCCATTGCTTCTTGTCCTGCCTTCAGGTGCTTTGGAGAATAGCTTCACTCCCTCTTCTTTGTGGCAACCCTTCAGATATTGGAACACTGCTATCATGTGACCCCTAGTCCTTCTCTTCATTAAACTAGACATACCCAATTCCAGCAACCATTCTTTATATGTTTTAGCCTCCAGTCCCCTGATCATCTTTGTTACTCTTCTCTGTACTCTTTCTAGAGTCTCAACATCTTTTTTACATCATGGTGACCAAAACTGGATGCAGTATTCCAAGTGTGACCTTACCAAGGCATTATAAAGTAGTATTAACACGTCACGTGATCTTGATTCTATCCCTCTGTTAATGCAGCCCAGCACTGGGTTGGCTTTTTTGGCAGCTGCAGCACACTGCTGGCTCATATTTAACTGATTGTCCACTAGGACTCCGAGATCCTTCTCACAGTTACTAGTATTTAGCAAGGTACCACCTATACTATACCTGTGCATTTGGCTTTTCTTGCCTAAATGTAGAACCTTACTTTTTTCACCATTGAATTTCATTTTGTTAGATAGCGCCCAGTGTTCAAGTCTGTCAAGATCCTTCTGTATCTTAAGCCTATCTTCTGGAGTGTTGGCTATTCCTGCCAGCTTGGTGTCGTCTGCAAATTTGATGAGTTCCCCATCTATCCCCTCATCCAAATCATTGATGAAGATGTTGAAGAGCACTGGGCCCAGAACAGAGCCCTGGGACACCCCACTACACGCTTCCCTCCATGTAGATGCAGTTCCATTGAGGACCACACGCTGAGTACGGCCGGTCAGCCAGCTACGAATCCATCTGGTGGTGATGCTGTCCAACCCACATTATCAAGTAGTAGGTTGTGGTCTACTTTATCAAATGCCTTACTGAAGTCCAAGTAAATTATATCCACAGCATTCCTCTGGTCCACTAATTTTGTCACCTGGTCAAAGAATGCAATAAGATTTGTCTGGCACGATCTGTTTTTGACAAACCCATGTTGGCTTTTGGTAATGACTTTGTTTGCCTCTTGTTGAGATGGCTGGCTATAGAAATCAAATAATTTAAAAAAATATATTTATAAAATTTAAAATCCATTCTTGGGTCTCCAAAACTTACTAGATTACAGGAAGTCCTCAACATATGTAATGGAGCCTGACCCTATGTCATGATGGTCATAAAACCATGTCGATTTTATGACTTTTTTGCAGCGCCTTTTAAGCAAACACCACAGTTGTTAAACAAATGCTGTGGTCATTAAGATTTTATGACTTTTTTGTGGTGGTCATTAAATGCTACAGTTGATAAGCAAATGCCGTAGTCATTAAGCAAACCAATGGTTTGCTATGGGTGCAGTTTTGTTGAAAACCAGAAGTGCTGATAAAATGCAGTTGTCATGGTTCCGACAGACAGAGATGAATAAAGCAGAACTCTGAGGCTTTCAAATTCCACAAAGAACATGTTTATTAGTTACAAAGTATCGGCACGGTCAAGAATGAAACCAAGTCTGGATACACAAGTAACAATTTTCCAATACAAAGTTAAATGTTCCACCCATAAAACTATGCAAGCAACTACGTTCCCCAATATGATTATTTGGCGGGCTTTTTATGCAACGCCCAGTCCCTAGTTTCGGGAGCAACCGATGACCTTGGTTCCCACGGGACAAAAGATTATTTTGACTAACGAAGCACCTGGGCAACCCCCCTCCCTCCGTTCTATGTGGCAACCTAGAATGAGAAGGAAAATGGCTGCAGCCATGCTCATTTGTAGAGTTGACAGTCAGCCCCTCTCAAAAAGAAAGAGTCTCCTGTAGGGGAAACAAAAAGCAGGTTAAGTATTTCCTCAAGGCTTGTGAGGATATTTATCGTAGAACTTTTTTATTAATCTATCTACTTTCACATTGGTACATTTCACCCATGTAGCTTCTGACAGGGGGTAGCCTTTCCACTGAATGAGGTGCTGTAACTTTCCCTTGTACAGCCTAGAATCAAGAATTCATTTTATTTCATAATGTGTCTCCCCCTCTACCACTACTGGACCTGGCGGCTTCTTTGGGATAGGTTTCAATGCTGCTAACATTGGATGTTCTTGCTTAGACGAAATATGCAGAGCTGTGTGGTATTTTTAGAGTTAACTTAGATGATGCTGGGAGGGGAGGAGAAAGAATGTGTGTGGGGATTACTTTAGATAAGAATCCCGCTAAAGAAACGGAAGGGAACCTTTGGCCTTCAAACTGATTGGAGAACATGATTTATGACAGCAGATTAAGGGAGGGAAATATGCTGGCAAAATATGTGCAAGGGAGGGAAATTCAGATCTTGGCATCCATCCATGCCGTGCCGACACTTTGTTACATGAATAAAGACTGTTTAGAATAAACAATGCCTGGAAGTTCTTTGAAGTGTTTCATTAGTCGGAACCTTGACATCATGCCAAGATCTACAAACTTTTCAAAACATCTGGAGTCCTGAACTTCCGCTCCTGCCTCTAGGTTTGAGAGAAGCTGGCAAAGATTCAGGAGAAGATTTCAAAAATGGAGAAAGGGAAATTGCCTGAAGCAGACAGCCTGGCATCAGCTGCTACTCCAGGGGGGGAGCGACAGCCAAGATGCCAGGGGAGGAAGAGCTTTGGCAGAATTCCCAGCTGGAGAAAAAACTCAAACAGCTAAGAGAGCTTATCTGGTCGTCAGGCTGGACCCAGCCCAGCGGAGACTCCAGGGCTTCAAAAGCAGATGAGGTGGAGCTACAACAAAGGGATTCTTGCATATTGCATCCCCCAAACCGGTGGAGAGCTGCCAGATCATCTGCCACTGAGAAATTGGGTGAGTGGAAAACCCTGTCTGCAGACCAGACAGCCCTCCAGCCCCAGGAGTCCCCTGCCAGGCCCTCCAGCCCCACAGAGAGAGAGAACCCCAGCCTGGGGTCCCTGCAGCAATGGGAGGTTTGGGAACCCCCGCAGGTGAATGGTCAGCAACCTCTGAGCTTGCCACAGCTAATAGAGGCCTTGCAACAGCTTGGGGTGGTGCAGAAGCCAGGAGATCAGCAGCTGGTGGGAGAATGACCACAGCAAGGAGGTCACCGCCCCCGAACGTACAGCAACCGCTGAGGGGCCTACAGCAGCAGGGGGCGTGGCCACAGCCCCTGAACGGGCAACCCCTGGGCATAAATCAGCAGCCAGGATGGGGCCAGCAGCAACAGCCACAGTGGGGGCCCCAACAGCCTATAATTGCACCACCTTTCAGAGCAACCTTCAATGGGGACCCAGAGAAGCTGATTTTTTTCCTCAACCAAGTGCAATCTCATTTGAACCGCTGGGCCTATCTCTACCCGGACCCAGGAGCCATGGTCGATGTGATTGCGTCCAGCCTAGAGGGAGAAGCATCCGAATGGCTGACCAATTTATATAATGAGCAAGCCCCGGAATTGGAGGACCCCCACCTCTTCCTCCTAGGGCTGAGAGAAAGATTTGAGTACCCATCCATTGGCCTCAAAGCAGGAGAACAAATCCACAAAATAAAACAAGCCGGCAGGCCTGCCCTGGAGTACGTGTGAGAGTTTCGCAAGATAGCAGGTCGAATAGAGGGGTGGCCTGAGCAATCCATAATCCATCACTTCATTGAGGGATTACACGACCACCTCTCTCAGGCCTGCATCTATCGAGCAGTACCTGATCAGCTGCAAGAATGGTACCAGGCAGCAGTGAAGCTAGACGTTCAGCTCGCCCGTTATAAGAAGCCTCCCCCACCTGAATCCGAGCCAAAGCCAGGGCAACCCGAACAGCAATTACCCCCCCCCCAAAAAAAAACCTCCAACTACTGTGATGGCTGAAGGACCCAGGCCACCTGCAGGCCCATCAATTAAGTGTTTCCGGTGCAGACAGGAAGGACATCGAGCACCAAACTGTCCAGTCCCCTACCCCCGACTACAGAGCAGACCGGAACCAGCGGCGAGAAGGAATCCTGCCCAGCGGCTAACGAGAGAGAAATCCAACCGGGTCACGCAGGAACCTGTTGCCCAGGTCACACACCCCACACAGGAGGATGCCGGGACTCCGGGTGGACCCGTCCCTGCTCTACCCTCCTTTGACAGCAACGACGGAGAGAATGACCCGATGGTGAGTTGACACGTCCCGCCTTTTTCACTGCCCGCCAAACTTATAATTCCTAAGTCGGGGGCACAAATAGACTTAAACGTGCTAATCGATTCTGGATGGTGCCGATGCATCATTAGCTTGCCATTTACCATGAAAATGGGCATACGAGCAAAACTGCTCTCCAAACCCGTGAGGTTTGAGCAAGCCGATGGCTCCCTGATGGGAGGGACTCTTGTCACGCAATTAATTGAGCCCCTACGCCTAGAAATAGGTCAGCACTGGGAGTTTATTCGCTTCCTGGTGGCTCCAAAAATGACTGAGGCTGTGATTCTAGGGCTAGCCTGGTTGGACAAATGGAAACCGTTTATCTGGTGGGAGAAAGGAATGAGAACTGTGAGACTACATATAGGGCATAACCCCCCACTGATTCAACCGATGTTGCGGGACACTTTAGGCCACCTAATGAGCGAGCGCACATGGCTGCCTCACCGCCACCAGGCGAACCACTCATCCCCAGCGAATACTGGGACCTAGCGGAGGCATTTAGTGAAAAAGAATGCGATGCCCTGCCCCCTCACAGACCCAATGACTGCTCTATCGAACTGGTGCCAGGAGCCAAACTGCCATGACCGAGAATGTATGCTATGTCCCCCCTCGAAATGGAGGAGATGCAGCGATACATAAACAAAAACCTAAAGAGGGGGTTAATTGAACGGGCCAAATCTACCGTGGGAGCCCCTGTGTTATTTAAAGAAAAAAAAGTTGGGTCTCTTCATCTTTGCGTGGATTATAAAGGTCTGAACGCGGTGTGGAAAATAAATACCCCCCCTCCTACAGGACTTATTAAGTCATCTGGCTAAGGGGAGTGTCTTCACTAAGTTAGACCTAACAGAGGCATATTACCGAGTGAGAATAAAGGAGGGAGACGAGTGGAAGACTGCCTTCAACTGCCCCATGGGGAGCTATCAATTCAAGGTCATGCCATTTGGATTACAGGGGGCCCCAGCCGTATTCATGCAGTTGATTAATGAGGTCCTACATGATCACTTGTACAAAGGGGTTCTGGTGTACGTTGATGATATCCTTATATACAGCACGAATATGACGGATCACATAAAGCTGGTGAGAGAAGTATTAAAGAAACTACTGAATGCCAAGCTTTATGCCAAATTGTCAAAATGTGAATTTCACCAGACCCGATTAGATTACCTCGGCTACAGAATTTCCAATGAGGGCATTGAGATGGATCCAGCCAAGGTGAAAACTGTAATTGAATGGCAGCCCCCAAAAACCCGCAAACAGCTCCAGAGCTTTCTAGGTTTTGCCAACTTCTACCGTCAATTCATCCCCTCTTTTGCCAAGATTGCCCTACCCCTTACAGATTTACTCAAAAGAGGGAAAAAAGGAGGGAAGCCGCGACCGGGCCAACCACTAGCATGGACTATGAACTGTCAAACAGCTTTTGAGAATTTAAAGAGACTATTTGCTGCTGAACCGGTCCTAAAGCACCCCTGCCCAGGGGAACCCTTTGTAATACAAGCCGACGCCAGCGATGTGGCAGTTGGAGCTGTATTACTTCAAAAGAATAAGAATGGAGTCCTGCAACCCTGCGCCTACACCTCCAAAAAATTTACGGAAAGTGAACGGAGATGGGCAATATGGGAGAAGGAGGCCTTCGCAATTAGATGGGGGCTGTTAAACTGGCAACACTACCTAGAGGGGAGCAAGGTGCCATTTGAGGTATGGACAGATCACAAAAACCTAGAGGCACTGAAAACTCCCCGCAAATTGTCCCCAAAGCAAGTACGGTGGGCACAGTACTTTAACCGCTTCAACTTTACTCTAAAGTACATACCAGGGGGAAAAAACTTCCTAGCTGATGCGCTATCTAGATTGCCCCAATACAAAAGCGAACGTGAGAAGTTAATGAGGCGATTATCTCCAATCCACAACCTGTTGCACAAATCACGCCTCGCAGGTCCCTAATCCGGATGACCCTGGAGCAAAGAAAATAAAACGAGAGCTCCTCACCGACCAATGGTTCAAAGATAATCAAACCTCCTTGACGTGCCAGGATGGTTTGGCTTACAAGGGGGGGAAACTGTATTTACCCAAATCCCTCCGTCTAAATGCTCTCAACCATAGCCATGATGTAAAACAGGCTGGACACTATGGATACCTAAAAACTCTACATCTCACCCGCCGGCAATTTTGGTGGCCTGGACTGAAACGGGATGTGGAAAACTATGTGAAGAGTTGTACCGTATGTGCCACAATGAAAAGAATCCCGGGGAAAACCCCTGGGCTACTGCAGCCAGTGGCAGACCCTTCCCAACCCTGGGAAGAAATAGCTATGGACTTTATCGTAGACCTACCTGAAAGTAAAGGAAATACTGTCATCTGGACTGTAATAGACCTGTTTTCGAAGCAGGCTCATTTCATCACCTGCAAAGGGCTCCCATCCACCCAACGACTGACTAAATTGTTCCTGAAACATATCTACCGACTGCACGGCGCCCCTAGGTGAATAATCTCAGACAGGGGGGTGCAGTTCACAGCAAAGTTTTGGAGAGGTTTTCTTAAATTAATTGGATCATCTCAAGGCTTATCATCTGCTTTTCATCCGGCCATCAACGGAGCTGCAGAATCCGCTAACAAAATGGTGGAGCAATATCTCAGATGCTAGGTATCCTATCAACAGATGAACTGGACTGACCTCCTCCCTTTTGCAGAGGTGGCGTACAACAATTCTGTGCACAGCAGCACCGGCTACACACCTTTCAGAGTAGCCACAGGCAAAGAGTTCGGTCCAATACCTGAATATCCCCAAGTACCAACCTCTTCCCAGACACTTGACCAATGGGTGAGGGGATGGGAGGAAGTTTGGAGAGACACAAAATCTGCTTTAAAAAAGACTTTTGAAACCTATAAAAAGCAAGCTGACAAAAAGAGGGCTCCCCAAAGAACATTCCAAGTTGGGGAAAAGGTTTATCTGTCGACCAAATATTTACGCCTCAAATTACCCAGCAAGAAGTTAGGACCGAAATTCTTAGGGCCTTTTCCTATCGTAAAGGTCATCAATCCGGTCACCGTAAAACTGAAACTCCCTAGATTTTTGGGTAAAATTCACCCTGTCTTCCATAGTAGCTTGTTAAAACCTTATCGGGGCTCCACTTTAAGCCCTCCCCCAAAGAAAGCACCTGGGCCCCTCTTAGTTGCAGGGCAGACCCATTGTGAAGTGAAACTTATTCTTGATTCTAGAATTTTTAAAGGCAAATTGCAATACTTAGTACAATGGAAGGGGTACCCGTTATCTGAAGCTACCTGGGTGAAATCAAGTGAGGTGAAAGCTGACAGACTCGTCAAGAGATTTCATGCAAAACACCCCAACAAACCGAAACCTAATCATTAACATATGCTTTTGTTTACATTACAGGATCTGTCGTTTTTGTAAGGGGGGCCGGATGTCAATGTTGCTAACATCGAATGTTTTTGCCTGACATTATATGTGGATGCAGACATTTACTATTTAACCTGTGTATTACTTAGAGCCACTATTAGATAGTATGGAAGGGGGGAGTGAAAGAATGTGCTTGGGAACTAGTTAGCCATAACAATATTTCAGCAGAGCATCTTCAAAGCTGTGAACTTTCCCTCCCGTTCCATAACGCGCTATATTTTATATCCTCGTATTTCATCCAGCTTTGAAGATGCTCTGCTGAAATATTGTTATGGCTAACTAGTTCCCAAGCACATTCTTTATTGGAGAATGTGATTAATGACTGTCAAATGAGGGAGGGGAATGTGCTCAGATACTGTGGGATGAAGTAGGAGGGTTTAGATTTTGGCTTCGTTCATGTATGTGCCGAAGCTATGTTGCCATTAAAAAGATTCTTAAAGGAAAATAATGCCTCAAGTTTCTTTGAAAAGCCTCTTCCTTCGGAACCATAACAATTTGGTTGTCAGAATTTTCAGTATATTGTTGCTGTTCCTTAAAGTCCTCTGTCTTGGTATTGATTTCTTCCACTTCTGTTGTTTTCTGGGTTGTAAATTCTTTAGTTGGAATCTGGGTTTCAGTTTGTAGGTTCAAGCTGGCGCCTTTGTCTTTCAGTCTGGATTTAATTATCTCAGTAGCTTCAAGGATTTTTTCAAGTATAAGTTTATAGTCAAGCGAAGCTTGTTGCTGGTCCCCCTCCATTTCTGAAGTAGTATAGATAGTCCTTTAGTGGAGGCTATTTTTTTAAACAAAAGACAGTGAATGTTCACCTCCACAGTTCTTAAGAGCCAGTTTCAACTCCCAGCTGCAGCTTTTTATCTTTAGATAGTACCAAGGACAGATCTAGGTTGTAAACAGATCTCTTTACCAGGGATATTCACTTGCTATACCAGGCTTCACCACAAGATGTCCCTGATGGCATTTGAAATCCTTTTCAGAAAGGCTAGACTTTTATCCAGTTTAGGTTCTTTTTGTTTTTGTTTTTTTTCAGATAGTTAAGATAGCCGGTTCCCGTGAAGGTAGGAACTTTTTGGGTCGCCAGATCTGAGAAACATGTAAGTCCAATTATTTAATTATATTTTTCAGGGCTTTATCTCCCCTATGTAGGCAACCGCCGCCATTTTAGAGGGTGGGGAAAAAGACGTTCTCTTCCCTCTCTCCTCACAGGGGGAAGCAATTTCAAAGAGGTTTTGCAGGAAAAAATACTTGGAGTAAAAAGAAGGTAGGATCTCACCCAGTTCCTCCACGGTGCTTTCAAGTGCTTAGTTGTAAGTTTGGCCTCGGCTGGAAACGGCATTAATGATGGGCCACGTAAGTGGCCGATCTTTTCTCCGTCGGTCCGAAGAGCTGCTCCAGATCAAACGGAAGGGCTGCTGCCCTTCCGCGATCAATCGAAATGTCCTCTTCCCCGCTCGTCGCCCCTCCGAGGCGACTTTTGGCCCCTTTCAGGGTCCCCCGGCGAGAGAAAACATGACAGTGGAGGGAGCAACTGCCCCGCACGTCCGCCAGTGCCGCGATATGGAACCGGAAGCCCTAAAGAAGCTTATTTCCTAAAGAAAATACCATGACAAGGACATTCAGTCTTGTCAAATTTTACATATTTTTAAATATCCAACCATGTAAGAAAACACTAGTGTTGAAGGAAAAGTCTTCATCATGGTTCAATCCAAGCTGGGAATAAACAACATGGCGACTGCTTTAGAAAGAAGGTTGCAGTTTATTGAAGAGGAGAGCCACACAGAAAGATGGCTCTGGAAAAAAGAGAGAGCAAGCACATGTAGGGAGTGGGTTTTTATACCCTCTGGAGCCTTTTGTTTGGAGTTGTTCCTGTGGCATGAACTTTGACCTGAGCCTGAGTGTGCCCTTTGGTATCTGTGGGTTAACCCTATTATGTCCTGTCTTAGAGTTTGGGTGGGGTATGTAGATTTTAGGTGTCTTTGTCTTCTTAATCTTCTAGCTTCAACCTTCCTGAATGGTTTACATCTGCATTTCTACAGAGCTGGTTTCTGCTTGGGGGAGGGAGACTTGGGGCTATTAATAAAACTGGGCATGCTTTTCTGCCTCTTTAAGATCCTTTGAGGAATATATATTTTTCTGCCCTTTTAATATTTCCTTCTCTGGGGGACTGACTTCCCACAAATCCCCCCTTTGTGCCATAAGTGTGTGAATGACACACTTACTGGCACAAGATTAAAATTGATCTGGTCAGGGAGACTTGGTAAACAAGTTTTTAAACTGTTAAGCCACAAAAAAAGAAGACACTAATAGAGGCAGCAGAAAAAGATCCCTGCAGTGGCTCCCAAAAGCGGAGCTTCCAACCCATAAAGTTCTAAAAGTCAGGGCAAAAATTATGTTAGGTGGAAAAGAAATATATAGTTTCCAATATTCTGTGCCAATTATTTTCAAATGTTGGATGTCACTTTGAGCTTCCAGTCAGGTTTGCACATTCCTCCCAAAATTCTTCACAGCCATGGTTTGCCTCAGTACATAACCACTGGCTTCCCATTTTTGAGGGTTGTTTCCTGCCTTAGCTCTTAGTTCAGTGCATCCAGGTTTGTAATGTCCAATTGAGGTTAGCCAGTATGCAAGCCAGGCTATTAAATTTTCTTAAATTGCACATAGTGAGCCCTAGGACTCCCAATCTGAGTCCATCAGTGCAAGATATTCAGGGCTTTGGTTTGGAGATCTCTTTTCTGCTACCTCCTCAGTGAGGGCATATGAATTGCAAATCACCTGAGGGGGCCTGGTTCCCTCCCCCTTGGAATTTTGCTGGAAGTTGTTCCTACAAAGTTTTAATGACACAGGGCAAGAATCAGGCTGGAGCTTTACTGAAGGTAGGTGAAAGAGATAGACTCAGTGTGATTATGAATGGTGTGTGTGTGTGTGTGTGCGTGTGTGTGTGTGCGTGCGTGCAGCTACTGATACAAAACAGGCAATACAAACATTCTGGATAAATTTTTCCTCCCACCAGACAGAAATCCAAGGTGTTCAGGACTTGCTGTGCCAACTATTCCCAAATGCCATCACTCCATAAATACATTCAACTGCTTAATTACAACACAAATGGGGCAAGAAAGAAAACCTTACAATGAGTTTCCACCCTCCCCCCCATAGTCTTCCTAATTTTCTTCTGAGGCTTCGCATGGGGACCAATGGCTCCAGGGCTCCTTCCTTCCTCTGCAGCTTTCACAGGCATCTGGGGGAATGGTAGGACTTGGGAAGATCTGTTCCACTCTGGTTGCATGGTGGCTTTTTAGTGGATGGCTGGATTCAAAACCCAATTCCATGGCTCAAATGGATGGAGGCAGCATCTGGGTCAGTGTGCTCTGCTTCCAAAGGTTGGGGGGTGGTCATCTGTGTAGGGCTGAAAGACATGAGAGCAAGATCTCCTCTCCCCTTTCTGGGTGTACTCTCCCAGGAGAGGCAGACAAAGGCATGGAGAACAGAGGATAAGAAAAGGAGAAGTAGAATGGGGGGGTAGCTTGTAGGCAGAGTTTGAAAGGGCATTAATACTGTAGTTGTTAAAGAAACAGATAGGCAGACAAAATGAGGAAATCACAGATGAGGACAAAAGAGCGGCTGGATTCTGGTAAGAGAACATAAATGAAAGGTCTCATTTCTGAACTGAACATTTGTAACATGTTAGAGAAGACTTTAGGACTTGTAACTTGAAAAATGCTGGTCATGTTTCAGGAAAAGGATAGACAGATAAAACCCATTTACAACACATACAATAAATGCAAGAGTGAAACTTTTCCAGCAGATGAACTTAGAACATTCCCTCCTGCTAACTTTGGGCTGTTCTTAAGAGTACAGAGAGAGAAAGGGGAAAAGAAAAAAAAATGTTTTTTTTCACTCTGCTTGTTTGCCAGACAAACAGAGTGAGGGTATTTTTCTTTTGATGGCTTATTTTAAGCAGAATTTCTAGCAGAATTTTAAAATTCTTTTCTCTTTGTATTAGAGACAATTAACAGTCACATTTACCTCACACACAAAGACTTTGACAAACATATACACACAAAGACAAGGAAAAGAGAACAGAAAAGGGAAACAGAAGTCTTAGTTTTACACATCCTGGTCATTCCCACCATAAATCTCAGTTAACTCAAATTAGGGAAGGCACAAATCTTAAACATACCACATGGTTGCAGAGAGAGAGAGAGAGAGAGAGAGAGAGAGAGAGAGAGAGAGAGAGAGAAAGAGAGAGAGAGAGAGAGAGAATCATTATTCCTATATTTTAATTTCCTTTTAAGTACCTTTATTTA